>OZ002740.1:278030118-278059634 GCA_963924295.1 Dioctria rufipes
TTGTAAAAAGCTATGTAAAATTTCAAAAAAATAGTCATGGTCATGTCACACATGTCACCCATATACCTCCGGCGACGTTGCGATACTGCAGGTTCATATTGCAAGCAATGTCGTCCATATTACATCCAGTTTCTGCCCCCCCCCCCTTCTGTAAAGCCAAATCCAGAGTGCGCTACTGAATGACACCATTTTGTCAGGGATACACAAAGATTTCATTTGCTTAGCTTTTACAAGTACACTGGGTTCGAAAAAATTTCACCAAATCAAAGTTATTCATCGAGATTTGAGCAAAGAGCATCTTTTTTGATAGGCTTGCCAACTATCTACTGACGTCTCACGATCTGTATATATCTAATGAACGTTTTCTGGCGTACATAATTTGCTTCAATACACAAAAGCGGTAAGCACTGTCTTAAAAATTATTGATGAATCTACCAGAATAGAATTAACTTCTTCTGAAAATAGAAACGCTATTGTAATTGGCCAGTAAAAATTGGCAGCTGTTGATACAATTTTTCTGCACTCGATTTACACTGATTACCATCAACACGTATTAAATCGATCGATTCTACAGAAACGCTTGCAATTTATATTAATTTACAATTTCCAAAAGGTCTGTAGGCGGGCACCAAAATAAATTACCAATTTCTGCAATAAATTTTCTTTAATGTGCGATCGAAAGGAGACCATTAACTCTTGCAATGTGCAGCGTCTTACAGAGGTGTTACCAAAGAATGCTGCTGTTGCTACAAACATGCATTTTACAAAACTTTTCTGCACTTTAATGCTGACCAGAGACTTCTAATCTAGAGTCCAATGGATTACTTAAAGCCAACCCAACTAGTTTCTTTGCTTTTTTCTCGAAATCAAATCAAAAACTTTTTTAATTATTTATTGTCCACTTGCTCTGCAATTGATCAGTCTTTCGGCGTTTCGTATTTGGACTTGAGTGTTTTTCTTCGTTTTTTTTTTGCTGCTTGCTTCATGGACTTTGCTGTGGATTATTTGGTGCACCGTGCATTGAATTGGATGCCATGAATAAATAATTCGCTCTGTGCGATATATTTTATCGCGGGTAGACTGATTTCAGTAACGTGTGTTAGGTAACTGGTACGACAGTATCTTTCATCTCTGGTGGTAGAGTAACTTTGTAACTGGAAGATTGCAGTATGTGGGTATCAAATTTATGTTTTCTCGAATACAAAGTTGGCTTCCTCCTTAAATGAACAAAATTTTCTGCTTCTTAGGAGAATTTATTACTAAAATTCATCACCCACTTAAGCGTTTTAGGAGTTTAATCTCAGTTACGCCTATGATCGCCTGTAATCCTTTTCATGGTATATTAATTGGAAAATTGTTTAAGTCTTAATTGAAAGTGCTAAATTTATATCTAGTTGATAAATATTATTAACTTACACTTATTAAAAAAAAAATAGGTCAGTAAGTGCGCAAGGAAAAGACTGATATTATCACAAATTTTCAGTACTAACTGAGTTATTTCAAGAATTTAAACGTTAAAAATGGATTAGACATAAATATACTTAAAGGGAGACAACAAAATTTACTCATCAATTGGTAGCCTCGATACCTCAGTTAGTGAGCATTCTAACCACCGTACAAGTCATCATGGGCTTGAACTTCACCCCGACAAAATTGATTTGCTTACGCTTTTCTGTTGATGACTAAACCCAAATAAGATAACCAAAAGTTATAAGGTTCTGCATGAATTGATTGATATTCAGCACCAAACGCTTTGTACTTTGCATCTTTTAAAATTTTCTTTTGCAAAGTATCCCACTGCCAAGTGTAAGGTTGCCTCTTTCCACATTTCGTGTCAACAAACTGAAATTTGTAAATTGCATTGTTTTCCTAATGTTAAATGAATAAATAATTAAATAAAATTGTTTCACTTTGAAAGACCATTTAAAAAATAGACTAAAGCAGAAAATTAAGTAAATAACACCATATTTAACAACTTGGTGAATACTGGAATCTCAAATTAAGTACGTCTTGACTAGTAATGCTTTGAGATTAGTAATCACCCTGTGAACCGCACTTTGAAGAGAAATCCTCACAATATTGCTGAACAATGCTTCAACAATAATAGGGAAGAGTTTTGATTAGCCTTTTCCAAATGACTCACATTAAGAAAATCTTTTCTATTGCCAAACCCTTTTGCAGCTGTTGGATCACATATGTCCTAGCAGAAGAATGCTTTGAATTCCCCCACAAATTCTGTCCATCCTGACCATCTCTCTTTATTGCTGCAGTACCAAACTAAGGCATTCTTAGTTAATAACTCTGGAAGCGATTTAAAGAATCGGTTTATGGGAATTTCATAAGTCAGCTAACTCCTCAATTCGTTTGAGGAAAGCGAGAGAGTCTTGTCCTTAGTCAAATCTTACTGCCCATTTAAAAACTTTGTCCATAATCTCGGCATCGGAAAGACGGACTTCTTTGTTCGTCGGTGTGAGTTTGGGTAGGCCAGCGTGATGCTAAATCCTTACCTCGGTATCGGTTTGAGTACGGCAATTTGCAGGACATGGTCGGAGTTTGGAGCTCTGTACTTTCTGTCCCTGTCCCATTGCGAGGAGGAATTATGCTTAGCTCCTCTGAGGACAGAAAAATTCGCTTCTTTTTAATAAAATCACTGAGGCGCTTCCTCTCTTTAAAGTTCTTCATGTTTAGTTTTGCATTTTAAATTGTGAAGTAATTTGTGGTAAATTCTTGTTTTTCCAAAATAAATATTAGATTTTTCAAAATGCATTCAATGAGCTCTTAACTGTCAACGTAGCCCTGTACTTTTTAATATACAGGGTGTTTTGTGAAAAACTAGTTTGTTTTCCTTAATCACCCTGTAACTCCTAAACCGTTGATATTGCCACCCCTCCTGCCATACAAGTTTTTGTTTGTCTAGGTGAGTACTATAACCTCCTGCTCTATTGACCTCCTATACGGAAGTACCCTATGTCAACTAACTGTAGCTACTCTGGATTATTCTACAAATTTTTCCCAAAAACAGTGTACAATGCACAAATGAGCGTATGGGGACTGTAAAAACAAAAAAAACTACAGTTAGTAATTTATCAAAAACTGCTGTTGGTGAAATTAAGATTATGTTGGGCTCATGTTTTTAATATCTTAAAATCACGTACCAAGTTTGGAGAATTACTGGTCAACACATTCGCCGTTGGAAAATTTGACGATAAATAAAGAAAGATCTTGAAACCGATTTAAAGTATTACCATCAGAAATGTATTCTGCCAGTGCTGAGCCATCAGCTGACGCAGTAAAAACCTATTATATAAAAGACGTCGCAATATATGAAAATGAAACCCAGAAAGAGAGGCATCAAGATGTGACGAAAGTGTGATTCTCTGACTAGGTATAAATATGATTTTAAAGAGTCTATGACATTTTCCCAAAAGACGTTTGCCAAAAGGACTTTTGCACTAAGGATGTTTTACAAAAAGTTCATTTCACAAAGCAATCTTTTCCAACTGAGACCAAAAACAAAAAAGTCGTTTGCCAAAAAGTTCTTTGCCAAATATTCTTCATAATCGGATTTTCTTCAAGATTATTTTGATGCGCTCAGCTTTTAAGCACACGAGATAATTTAATATTTAACTTTTGTGGAGATCACGTCGATTCAGGCTGAATTTCAAAGCATCTCCTGAGTTACACTTATCATTTATAACGGCAAACATTGCATTTCAAACCGTACGGTATAGTTAATTATTAAATTTTTCAATGTTTTGGGAAATGTCCATTTGCTAATGATCATTTGGTTAAGATCTTTTTGGCTATCATCGTTTTGATAAATGACTAGTTTTGAATCGTCTTTAGTACAAATGTCTGTTTGGGAAACAGAATTCGGTCAAATGGGATACTCTATTGTAATATTATAGTGGAAGAGAAGTAAGTGTAGTTGAGGGCACTTTCGGAGAACGTGTTGTTAATAATTTAGTTAAAACCGTTCGTAAGGAAGTTGTATCAGTGTGTTGTGATAGATTTTCACAAGTGTAACTTTGTTGGAAACGCTTAATGTTGCTGCATTGGGAGCATCTGGCAAAATTATCGGAGATATTGAAAAGAGGCTATATAATATTTTCAAAGTTAATAGTTCTGGGATAATTTTTACAAAGTGATAAGATACAAAAGAATTTTTGCTTTGAGTAACTGTCATACTGCATCTACTACCAAAACACTATCCGATGGGCAGAAGTCTGAAGTTTTCTACAAAAATTATAGAGATATGATGTGTGGTGTAGATACGGCACACCAAATGTCAACACTTTATGAACTTGATAGAAAATCAGATAAATGCTGGAAAAGGATTTTCTATAGACTTTCAATGACGTCAGTCGGAAATGCTTGGGTAGTTTATGGTAAAATTAATCGCAAAAACACAGCCTGTTCTTGGATTTTTTGTTTCATTAGCTAAAAGTCTTATTCAAGAAGGAGCAGAAACTGCAGGTATCGAAATAAATGATCGTTTATCTTCATCTGCCAATAGAAGGTACGAAACGAAGACGATGTACAAAATATGCACAAAAAAAAACGGAAAAGCGGACAAAAACAATTTGTAGCGAATGTGAAATTCCTTTATGCATTGTGTGTGTGGGGGGGGGCGGAGTGCGCAGTTAATTGCAGCGACTCCATCTTACGTTTGAATTAGTGAAGCAGCAGCTCTCACTAATTGCACCTTAATTTAGTTAACCAAGAAACTTATTGACGGACAGTGCGATGCGTTTCATGTTACATCGAACGAACGCTTGTTGATACCAATTTTGAAGAGTGCTTAAAATGGATATCCGTCAATTTTTTTATTAAAAATCACGGTCGAAAAGCAACAATGTAAGTAAATACTAAAATTGTGAAAACTTAGACTTCGCTTTTTGGAAATTTAATTTTGAAGTCTGAAAAGGTGGAAGGACTCCGAACATTTCGTAAACTAGCATTTTCGATTATTTCTGCTTTATAGTTATTTTCACCAGAAGAAATATTTCAAAAATCTGCGTGCAGAAAAGTTTTTCGTTTTTCAATGCATACATCGAAATTTCCACCATATTAATACCAATTAACACCAATTTTGTGTTAATTACAATTTTATTAACTTTTCTGTAGGTTTACGAATTATTAATAATCGTAATTGTAATAAATCTGTAAATTAAAGCAAAATTCGAACCGGTATTTCCTGATAAAGGTGCGTTCACAACAAAATGTTATTTAGCGCACCCATTGTAACCGAATTTTGTAAATTTGAAAATTTTAAATTTTCGAAAGCGACATTTTCGAAGTAAACTTAAGTTTGAAAATGTTCGAAAAATTCGGGGTTAACTGTTTCATAAGTTGTCATACAAAAATTTCGTATTTCACTATATATTTGGACACTGCCCGAGGATGCGCCAACGTAGAGACCTGAAATTTTGACCAAGTGTTTTCATAAAAGTAGTAAATATAATTTCACAAATCTTGCAAAACGCTTCTTGGTGTTGCCATATTGGGTACTATGGACCTGATAGTAGTCTAAGAGAAGCAGACTAAGCTTTCCTTTGTGGTACCCCTCTAACATTCCTAAGGAATGCTTTTTGTGATCATTTGTTGAGTTGAGAAAGACAGAGTAGCAAAATACAGTTATGGTATGGAACTACTAAATCATCATAAATTAGCTAAGTTCCCAATATCATGTCAGTCATTAAATTGAGAGAACTATCAGAAGTTCTAACTGCAGTTGATGATCACAGATCAATATTACCTCCAATTTTTCTAATGGCATACCGGATATCCTCCAAAATTGGGAGAACTAAAAAATAAATTAGAATTCACAGGGTTTATTAAGCTGAAGAGATTATCTATTTATCAGTCTGATAAATGCACATCATCCGAAGGTTTTCGGGTATTAAAAATTATACTGACTCTACTTCAAATGAGACTCTCTATCTCCCAAATATTTTGTGCTACAACAATTTGAATGGTTCTGAGAGAGAGTCCTCAAGGACCAAACTATTAAACCAAAGAAAACCTTCCGACTAATACGATTATTATTATTAACGGATATATAAAATTGTTTTAGAAAATCTAGGTATGCAAAATGAGTATACTTAAACGAAATATATAACATATACGAAATATGCATGGAACTGCGAATACTTACACAACTTAGTTTAGATGACTGATTGATTGAAACAGAGGTTCAGGATCCGAGGGATCACCAGAACGTAGGCCAAGTCAAGGCCCATTGCTCACCCTCCAGACCCATGAGCGATCGCTCATTGCTTCCAACAGGACGCTCCTATACATTTCATTATTGGCTCCCAGCCCTCCTTGCCAGGATTGTGTAACTCGTCCAGAAGGTGTGAGCCAAGTTACAGATTGCTATTTCTGAGAGTGCCGAACAGTGACAAAGAAAGTGGGTCACTGTTTCGGACCTTCTTCGCAACCCCTGCATGTAGGATCATCAACAAGTCTCACCCTGTGGATGTGACTCCTGAGGGAGGAGTGCCCACTGAGAATGGACATCAGAGTTTACAGGGTGGGCTTTATTACCCCAGAGTTTCTTTGTTGTTCTACCCGAGGAATCTTCTTATCAAAGGCGGCTGTGTTGGCGGTCAGCCCAGCTTGAAATTATTCAGACAAGGTGTTTTGGTACAACCCCGACTGTAGATGCAGGTTCCTCCGAGGTTGCACCAAGACGAGCAAGCTCGTCAACCTCCTATTACGATAAAGGGAGTTCAGGATAGTTTTGCACTCAATTAATAGTTTGGAGGTTATTACGGGCTTACACAAAGCAGAGGGCTATCTCCTTATTCTCAGTGTCTGAGTTAATTAGGTGCCTTCCCGCTTCATGGCAATGACTTCTGTCTGGAAAACCGTGGCATGGCAAATTCGATCTCAGGCTCTCGCAGAAAACTCCCGCTACGGTGCCCTCATCGGACTTACAGCCATCAGTATAAATTGTAATTAAGTTTGTCAGTGGTTGAAGTATGGAATGTGATTCCCATTCTGCACTGGATGGAATTCTAGTTTCAAAATTTCTTTTCAGCATGATCTCGAGGAGGTGGTCACTGTCCCTGTCGATGTCACGTGCGGTGCAGTCTGTCGCACTGCACGAGCTCATAAATGGATTCGTGTGGAACTCGTGTTCTCGTATGAAGCCAGATAAGATTAAGATGCAATCTTAGCACTGTGGTCGATGCCTCCAGCTTAATATGTATTTGCACCAGGTGTATGTTGATGATAACCTGTAGAGTCCGAGTGCTATTTGACTTAAAACCGCCTCTTGCGCTGACAAGACACAGTCTTTGAATCTTCTCCAATATCTTGCGATAATTGGCAAAGTCCATTGCTTTCCATCACTCCACCGAACCGTAGGTTAACATGGCTCGAATAACGCTAGTGTATCTTTAAAGGATCATCCGTGGTTTGAGTCCCCACTTCTTTCCTACCGGTCTGCGGCACATTGCAAAAACTCTAAGAGCTTTGGTCGCTTTGTCTTCGAGGTGTGGTTTCCGTTTAACTTTTTATCTAATATAATACCTAGGTATTTCATCCTGTCTTTTACCTCCAAACGCGTGGAGCCAATCGAGGGCAGTTTTAAACTGGGGATATTCCTTTTCATGGTGAAGAGGCATAGATCAGTTTTCCTTGGATTGATGCTCAGTCCGCAGTCCGTAGCCCAGTGCATAACTAGTCAGACCGCGCTTTGCACCAGTCCACAGAGTACAGGTTCATAGCCTCGGGCGACTAAAATTGTCAAGTGGTCCGCATAACATACTGCTTCGTACCCCATCTGGGTGAGTGTTAGCAAGAGATCGCCTGTGATGAGCAAACATAAAATAGGTGATAGGATACCACCTTGAGGGGTGCCCTTGTGAACTCTTTTATAGTTTAGACGATTAGTCTAGGCCAAAAATTTATAGTTATAGAATTTGCTATTCGGATTCGTAGACTATATATTGCGTATCCCCAATATAAATTCACAGTTAGCTTAAAGGCCTGTTTCACTTCCTATATTTTATGAAAATTTTCTTTCAAAAGATTTCTAATGAAAACGAAATCGGTTGAAATTTGCTATCACATACCTAAATATGTTTGTAGATGTACTGATTATAAAGGGAAAACAGATGTTGCAATTCGATAAGAATTATGAAAAGAAAATTGCATAAGTAAGTGCATAACTCTAAATTTGCAAATAATAGCAAACGGGAACACATTCTTTTGCATTGCTAGTTATGTAAGATAGTTTTATAATAAACATCGAATCTCTCACGGGCATCAGTAACTCCATAACAGTCTACGCACAATATAATATCAAGAAAATCCTCATTAATCTGGGCGTATTTATTTATATATTCATAAATTTCTAAACAAAGGTGCACGATCCTCGATTACCGTAAATACGAAATGGATTCACAAATTGAATACTAAGAAGTTTTCATAAGGCAAAAGTTAGATTAAAATTAATCGATAATTACACGCCAGCGCAACGAGAGCGGTTTCATCGTTCACAGTATAGATTAAGTCGCGCGCGCACTTTCAGAAATGTTTTTACCATCATATACATTATAAAGTGTGCCTATAGGAAAATATTATTTTACCTACATTTAATGTAGGTCTGGCTTCCATCTACACTCTACAGAGACCTTGCCCACCTCTTCAAACCACGACGGACATAGATGTTATCGCGAATATGAGCAATTGCCAACTTGTATTTTAGTGAAATGAATCACGTTTTCACTCCAAATTTAATTTTATTGAGATTTGTATTAACATTGTTTTGTTTTTTATTTATTAGTTTAATTTTATGTTTGTTTTCGCTTATATAGAATTGTAATTTACTTCAGATTACACACTTTGATAAAAGGCAGAATAGTATCATAATGTTCTCTAGTCTTAAGAGACAATATAACTGCTGTCTGTATGTTAATGTCTATTAAAGAAATTCCTAATTTTGTATAATTTATAAATTCTGAGAAAAATTAATCAGCTTTGAATTGCAAATTGATTATTTCGCACACATGAAACATGCAATGAAAAGTTTTCGCACGTCTCAATCCAACCGGGAAAATTAAATGGAGAAAATATGTGTATACAGTACTGAGCTGAGTACTTGTATAATAAATGAGGCCCCTTTCCACTCATATCTCTGAAACCTAACTTTTAATTAAGCGCAGCCAGCAATTAAATTGTTGGCAATCACACGTCGGAAAAACACGTCTTGTCCCCAAATGTATACATACTTGAGACATTATTGTTGCACTGAACTTTCTACGAGAAGCTGCAACATTATTTTGATTAACGCCGTTAATTGATTTTTTTTTCCTGTCTTAATCGAAAATTATTGCATATACTTATTTTTTTTTCGAAATTACGTGTTTTGTAAATTTGTAATACATAAATACATATGTACTCATGTTGAGCAGATTGCCTGCACGCTAAAAACAAATTACTTAAACCAATTCCGAAATTAATTTGTTACTTCTGGAGTGTGGTGATTTATTTCCTCTAGTTTTTCTCCTTATTGCTAATTGTTGTTAAAGTTATATGGAGATATTGTTTTGTGGGCTGCGGTTAATAGTGTGCATATCCTTTTACATTAAATATAATTATGTACAATATACTTCTAGCGGTCGAACTAATGGTCAGTGAAAGTGGCGAGCTACGATACATACTACAATTATGTAAGAGTTGAAGGTATTGCGACTCTAGCTACAACATTCTATGAATTATATACCGGAGAACTTAGGTATAGGTAATTATTTCAATAGTAAAGACAACAGTTATCGATATTAAAGTAACAATATACGGAAACAATCCAATCTAACGTAGTTAGCTTTCTAAATAGGGCAATATTGATAAATTCTCTCCCTAATTAGAGTAAATGAATGTCAAAATCAAAAGATATTTTGAACAAATTATATTATATTGACTTATTTGCGAATTACATCATTTTTCGTAGTGCTATAGACTTATGTAATTTTTGATCTTTGTTGAACTATCCAGCAGAGCCGCGACGAGGCGTCAAAGGGTTCAAGCTGTTCACTGAACAACAGGCCTGTAAACATATATTTCTCCAGTTAAAAATAAAATAAAAATAATAAAAATCTATCTAAATTTGCTGTATTTCCCCAGCACTCATGCCTTTGCATTGATTATGACGGGTGTTCGTTATCATTACTGAACGTTAAGGTAAATATCAATATGTGCGAATGCCGGAAACAGAAATATTTATTATGACTAAATCCGTAAGGTTTCCAGCCCTCATGCCTTTGTATTTCTTGTTGCCTCCGATTACGGTATACAGACTAACAAGGTATTACCACATAGTATAAGTAAATATACAGATGAAGAATGCATTTGAGAAAAATGAAAACCTTATTAACATTTATGGTAGACAGGATAGTTAGCTACGACGAAAATTGTAGCTAAGAAATGTTATTATTAACAGAAAATGTTCATAATGTTCAGGCACACACCCAAGTTCCTACCTTTTAGCAAAGCAATGCAATGCCTCGCTACAATATAAAATTAACGATGCCTCGACCTGATGTAAGGGAGCCCTCAATTTTTTGTTAGAAATTTACTGCAATTTTTTTTTTTTTTAGAATTTATACGCATTTTTGGAGGCCGACAATAATTTTTATGAGTGTAGATGCGTAAACACGCAATAATTTTTTTTTGTCAACCTGCAATAATACATAAAACTTCTAAGGAATAAATTTCCAGTAAATTTGTAAGAAAAACTTTCCAGTAGATTACTAAGAAAGAGTTGAGGCCTTTCTTCCTACATCAGGTCGAGGCATCGTCGATTTTATATTGGAGCTAGACGTTGCAAATTTTTTTAATTGACTCGCAAGATGTATCTGATTTCTGGTTTCCAATTTTCCTATTCGACTCCTTATCTTTATATTTACTTATTTATAGTATTACTGTCCCGCTCCATAGATTCGGCATTTTGTATGCGTGTGTCATCATGCGAATTGATTCACATAGGGTCATTCCACAGAAAATCGAAAATAATTATGTAAATTTGAGATTCGCATCTCTGATTTTGATGAAATTTCAAAAGTAGATTGATTATATTGTTAGTAGTATTTTGTTGATATATTTTCTGTTTTTGCCCATTTTGACGGAGGTACGTTATTTTGATATTTAAAAGTGACGAATTCTGCTTGGTATATGTAATTACAAAAACACATATCTCATAATGTACAAATTGCAAGTCAGTGAAAGAAACGCTATTTACTTAAGGAAGCTTTGAAGTTTGTGGAAAAAATTAGAGACCACTCTCGAATTCACCTCTTTTTTTTATTTTAATCCTTAATGGGTTTTGAGAAAGCTTTAAAAGGAAGAAAATGAAACTTCTTGAAGTTTGGCTGCAGTTACTTTTTAAATATATTTAGTTCAGAAAACTCAACACTGGTTCCATATAGGACCTTTCATCCTTTATTACGATATTCAACGTGTTACGATTTATGGTCAAATGTCTCAGTTATCGAGACTTAAATTTGAATTTTTGTGGAAAAAAAAATATAATGCAAATTTGCAGTGCTACTCTTAAAATTTTTACACCAAAGACATATTTTTTCCCTTTTAAAGTATGCTTCAGTTCAAAACTTATTACCATTTTTATGTTATGCGAAAAGTGAGAAATAACTCTACTGTGCTCTGGAAATTAAACTTTTTCACTTTTCGCATAACAGAGAAATATTTATAACTTTTGAACGGAGGCAGATATTTTGATAATTCTTTTTATGTTTTAAATGACTATTAACGGGTCATATTTGAAAAGGGGAGAAAAATTATGTCCTTGGTTGAAGTTTTTACAAGGATAAAACTACAAATTTGAATGACATTTGTTTTTTTAAAAATTCAAATTTAAGACTCGATTACGAAGCCATTTTCATTTGTCATTTTTTGCACACTCTGCAAAGATGACTCAGGCTTTCTATGAACATGTTAGAATAAAGTTTCCACAACTTGTTCCAACACATTGGTCGTCAAATTCCAGGATTTGAACACTATTTTTCAGTACAGAGAAAGCATTAACGAGTTTTTTTAGAAAATAATATCCGAAGCAGAAAAATGAAAAAAAGAAACCACTTTATCTTCCGGGGGTTTCTATATTTCTAAAATAAGTTTGAAAATCAATTTCTTCTCATTACTTTTGCAAAAATATTTTATTTAACAACCTGTGGAGTAAAATCATGGATATTTGTTACTGGAACGAAAAAATTCATGAAACAGTGTCACATATTAGAATCATGAGAGGTAATTTTTTAATCATTCTTGACGAAACCGTAGCATTGGTTGGTCCTCCTCAACAATGACGCCGCTTACAAATTGCAGACGAACCAAATGGACAATACAAAAATTTATTTTTGGAGATAGTTAACCCAAAAGGATAATAGATTTGAAAATATGAAGAACCTTGTGTTTATTGAATTGCTTAATTACAAGAAATTTACAAGTTATTCACTAAGTTTACCATCCAATGCATTTAATCATATTAAGAATTCGTATGGGCAGTTCTTTGAATATTCAAAATTAAGTTAATTGCGGTCCATAATTTTAATGGAAATTTGTCTGTCAGCAATATTTGAAAATATGTTACGTAAAATGAGCTTCAATTAAGTTTTTCTGAAGTCTATAAGCTTGCTTGGTTAACATTAACAATTCCTGTTGGCGCTACCAATGCTCGAAGATCGTTTTCAGCATAAAAGTGAATAAAATCATTTTTGAGTAACTCTATGGGACAAGAAAGACTGTCGAGCTTAGGACTTATTTCATTTGAAAAACATCTCCTCTAAGAATTAAAGCAAAAGGAAAAACTGTACGATGAAGTCACACAGGACTTTTGTAAGAAAAATGGGCTCATCGAGTTCATTTATAAATGAGTTATCATTAAAGTAATGCTCACAAAAACTTCTATATCCGTTTTTGAACAGTAATATAAGCTGTTCCCCTTCTTTTTCATATATTACTAATTATTGAATCTAAAATTCTTCCCTCTTAAGAGATCCGACTAAGGCACATTTCTCTATCTTTTAATAATGCGAGTATACTACAATTTGGTGTTATTTTCAGTTTTTATTTGAGAAAACTTATATACTAATTTCTCAAAATTAGCCGACCCTGAGCACCCGGCTTAGATAGGCACACCTCGCCACTGCAGCAGAGAATATGCTCAAGATGCTGATTGTGATTTTTAACCATATCAAAATGTCAAAATACACGATAAAATGGAATGAACTCTTTTTCTACATCTTATATGTTTTCAATCAGCACAACAACTCTGGCACGACGTAGAATGAACTGAAAAAGACACCGCATTACAAATGCAAAAACATTATTTAGAATTTAAGCCCTTTTAATCCACTAACTAAGCGTGTAATATGCACTTAGATACCATAGCTCAAGACTTCTGTCACAACCTCGGGAGCAATTAACTAATTTGTCATTATTTTGTACATATATTGAATGAAAAGACTAAATTAAAAAAAAACTATGACGAAAACCAAATTACAATGAAAACGAAATTATGACATAATTGTGATTAAATTTCCACCGATATTAGCCGTGCTATTGAACTGGAAGACTATACTGCCCGCGTTCTTCTCAATTTCTACAAGGCATTTGATAGTGTCGACTATATTATTCTGCTTCAGAAACTGTCGACCAGCTTTTGCTTCAGTACGTCAGCTATCTCTATGATACGTAATTTCTTATTAAAGCGCAGCCAGCGTGTAAAAATAAATGATTTTTTTTCATCTTTTCTACCATTAACATGTGGAGTACCCGAAGGATCAATCCTCGGCCCACTACTCTTCAGTGCCTATATAAATGATTTTCCAAATGTAATACAAGAGGATCCATATGTACGCTGACAACGTGCAACTGTATATTAACAGACCAATCGATCTTCTTGAGGATTGCGTGGACCAACTAAATGACGACCCATTTCGAATAAATACGTGGGTCCAATATAATAAGCTAGTCTTAAATCCAAATAATTCTCAATGCATATTTTTTTATTGCAACTGTAAGAATCGAGATTTAATTGATTTTCCCACACTAGAGTTAAACGAATTTACGATACCAATTTCAAGGAATGTAACTAATCTGGGAATTGTGAAAAATGGGAAGATGAATTGCTGCGACAATATCAGCTCTATGTTGGGAAAAGTCAATAGTGGCTTGCAAAGACTTTGGCTTTCAGCTAATAATCTGTCAACTGAGCTCAAGGTAAAACTTGTCAAAGAAAGGATTTTCCTTATTTTACTTATGGTAGGATCATTTTTCCAAACTAGATAGTGTCTGTCACCGCAAGGTAAATGTGGCATTATCTGTCTGTAGTGATTCGTCATTGTTTTGAATCCTGTTGCGTAACTGTAGGCGATATACTTGCTGCATGTGTTCATCTGCATAACGTAATTCTATCTCCTGTACTAATGAAATGTAAGCACGTTTCTTTTCAATCGGTACAGTTTGTAAGAGCTCTGATGCAGCACCTCGAAGTGATAATACCAGAGCTGTAGCTTTGTCTTCACCATTCAGTCCATTTACCTCTGAAGCTGCCTCGAATTGTCTATTGAAGATATGACACGAACCATCCCTATCCGCTTCATGTATTTCTTCCAGGAGGTGTGCGCGAAGGAATCTGAAACATTTTCCGGAGAGAACCAGACAGTGACAAAGAAAGTACACTGTAAAATATGCTCAAATTGTTCCACAGAGATTACATATTTTGCTCTAAAATTTGGAGATTATTCCCTAAAACTTAGGGGGGAAAACCTACATTTTGAGGAATATTCCCTACATTTTGGGGAATATTCCAATATTCCCCACTTTTTAGGAAATATTCCCTAATCTTATCGAAAAATACCTAAGCTTTGTGGTAGCAATTTGCACTAAGTTTTTACTGTGTAGATGAAAACATTTATTTTATTTCTTTCATAGAAAACTCATGCATAAAGATATGCAATCACATACAGAACTAGAATTGAAAATGAAAACCGCACCATGCAAGACCACCATAACTCAAAAATTGTAATTGACGTTTAAGCATTTCAAATCACTCTTTAAATTGAAATTTTTCAGTATTGGCGTATTTCTTTCTTTAGTTAGGAGTCTGTAAACATATACAGAGTATAAAACTTCTCATTCAAGAATCCTTTGGTTATAAAATAAAATGCAATAAAAAGTTCAAAATTGATGATGCATTTGAAATGTAGAGGTGCGATTTATAGTTATGCATCATAACGTAGGAATGTAATTAACATTTTTTGTGTATTTTGTGTGTAAAACATCAAAAGGCAAAAAGTTATTCAAGGATACACACTGTAAAGTCCGGTAATTCTGTAATTTGATTTACATACACACTCCCAGATCCAGATTAGCCGGCTACAGATGTCAAACTAAAATTCCTGAAAAAAAGTTATGATAATAAATAAATTAACTTGGTATAACATTGCAAAACGGGTACTCGCTTACATGCATAACCCTGACGAGTCGATGAACCATGTGAATGTAAATATTTTTAGAATTCTAGAAAAAACACAATTCCTGGTAAAAATTTCTCTGTAGAATTATACTTTATTATCGAAACCAGTTTTGCGAATAATTTTTCAATTATTATAATCAAGAAGCGGAGTGCAAAGTAAATTTTTTTTCAACTTTATGAATTTGAAATTTGAACTTGTATTAAGTACTTACTTAATTGATCCATTGATAGTGAAACTTGTTTGATTCACAAATTCTTCATAATGAATTTGTGGTCAAACAACTCCAATGAATAGATCTCTCGATTGAAAAACAAAAAGCAACGAAAACAATAATTTTCGGTGTTACATTGAAGGATATTAGAATCTTAGAAAGTAAATTATCTTTGATTGAATTTAATTATTAAAATATTTAAAATAACATTTGTGAGTTTTTTAAAAAATCTTTAATATAAAAGCATTAACTCTTATTCTTATTTAGTTGTATGCTAAGAATTTTGCGATCATAACGATTATAATTTTTATAGTAAAACTCATTGTTCATGAGTTTATATATGAATTTTACTTTAAAAGTCCAAACGAAATGGTTAAACTCTACTTACATAAGGTTTCAGTCCCTGTTAAATGTTTATAAAAGAGTTTTGTTTTCTTAAGACATCAATAAACGTTATGAGATGATTAATATTTTTCCCATCACGAATAAAAATAATTTGTTGATTTTTTTTTGTCTCCTGATGACAAATAAAAATCACATCATGATTTTTATTTTTCTTGTTAAGAATAAAAATCATGAACTGAGTCTTATTTTTCTGGTCGACATATAAAAATCACCTGTGATTTTCTTCTTTTTTAGTTGACATATAATAATTATTTTTGAATCATAAATTTTTTATCATCACAAAATAAAAGTACACTGTGCTAATTTTTACAAAATAGTAGATGCGGATGTTCAGATGTTAAATTTTTCGTTACTTATCGTTAGACCTCAGATTTCGTCTCAATATCTGTATTCTACATATCGCCGTAAATAGTTCATGATTACAATTATACGAATGACTTCGCGATTTTTATTTATCGACCAGTAGAATAAAACTCACTTCATGACTTTTATTCTATATCATGATGCGATTTTTATATCAGGAGAAATAAAAATCAAAAAATGATATTTATTCCTGATAAAAAACCTATTAATCATCTCATAACGATTATTTCCGACTTAAATAAATAAAAATTGTCATAAGCATTTAAAAGGTACTGCAATCCTATGTAAGTAAAGTTTATCATTTCGTTCAGATTTTTAAAGTAAAATGTAAATATAATTGGTTTACTATGGTTTTTGTATTATTGATCACAAATTTTTTAATTTTATTTTCAATGAACAGAGCCTCTTAGGTGTAGAAGATATCTTAATTGGATAAGTATTTCTGTGTGAGTTTTTCCACGAAAATTTGAGAAACAAACGTTATATACGAACAAAGCTGGGCAATACTTAAGTAAAAAAAAGGGCTTAAGTACTACTTAAAGTACATTTTCATTACTCAAGACTTATTATTCAATACTTTTGAAAAGTCCCTACTTAGTACTTGAACATAAGTACTTGCTTCTATTTACTTGTACTAAAGACTTAGTTTTATACTTAAGTACCAAGATTTTTACTTAGGTATTTCTGAGTACCTACAAAAATCTAACTCTTCGTAGAAAAGCAAGCAGAATCTCTAGCGCAACTCCTTTTTTGTTGAGTTTTAAAGCACGCAAGGAACTGTCAAAGAATCTGCCGCACTCACGCGTCAAGGCAGAACCTTAGACAAACTAATAACTAATACACACAAGACTGGGCAAGTAGAACAAAAACCAGTAACGTCTCGCTCGAATACAAAATTGACGATGCCTCGACTTGATGACATAACCACTGACATGTATAATATGGTTGCAAAAAGTGGGCTTACTTGTATATTGCTGAGTCTTTCGGACTAAGCACCAAGCACCAACTGAGAGAGAACAGAAAACAACAACAAAATTAGAGGATTCGTCGAAATAAATGTTTTTAAATTAATAATTTAGCGTTATTACTGACAAAAACTATTTTATCAAAGACAATGTATTCATTAGATACGCAGTAGAATTTCTCAATGTTTTATTAAATTCACTTCCCGAGCTGCGTGCTCACTTTAAAAACTTCCCGCCAATGATTTTTTCAATGTTGGCAACGACGTAAGAACTCTTTTTGACATAAGCAATTGTGCCCACGTGAAATAGAAGCGCAAGCAATCAATATTATATACGTCAGTGGACATAACCAAGGGTAAGCAAGCAATGCCTCGCTCCAATATAAAATCAACGATGCCTCGACCTGAAATGAATGAAATAAAAAAAGGGCGTCCTTTTAAATTCGATAATTTTCATCTTCAATATATTTTCAGCCTTCTTTGATGACGGTAACTGCTACATTATGTAGTACTTTGTAAGGATAATTTAACAAATAAGTTTGTGTTTTACTTAACCATTTCATGTACATACCCGTGATTGTCACAAGAGCTGCTTACTGACAATTTTACACGGGCCTGTGTATTTTACGGGAGCTGCTTACTGGCAATTTTGGACGCACCCGTATATTCACGGACGCCGTTATTTTTATTTTAGTTTTTTGTATAATCTTATATAAATAAAATATTTTGAATTAATTTTGTATTCGATACATAGGTACGCCACTGATAACTTTTAAACTTTTATAAAATTTTTAAATTATAGTCATAACAAATAAATAAATAAAATAAATAATGAAATTAATGTCCCATTTGTATAATGGCAAAAATAATTGTGTACACCACTCAAATTTTAAAGATAATACTTTTATAAATAATTTTTAAATTTTTATAGCTTATATACATATTTTGATTATTATATATACATAAAATTTATATAAAAAAAAAATAAAGCCCCCCCCCCCCTCAACTACATTAACTAGCTACGTCACTGAAAATGTGTTTATTCCATTTTATTATGCATAAGGACTACATACTATATTTATCAAAAAATAATGTTATCAGTTTTTGACCAGAAATTCAAAATTAATCTGTGCATAAAGTGGGTAAAGGAGATCCGATATGGGCTTGAAATATCGCTACTGCTAGAGCGTGTTACCCTGAAAGAAATATATTCTTCCGGAACGTTATACTTTACACTCCTTTATTGATTAGCTCAGCAAAATTTAATCTGATTTCTAGTAAACACTCCCTCCACACAAGAGTGATAATCTGCCTGGAGTTTTTGAAATGACCCAATAAATTCGAAGCTCCATTTTTCCTCACAAATAACAAATAAGAGCTATTGTGTAGAAAGCCAATAAAAATAATGACTAAAGTATACGATACCTAGTGAATACAAGTTGATATGTATTGGCGCTTTTTTTTAAAGATTCTAAATCTTTAAATTAAAGAAAAAGCCTTAAATTTCAGGTATCAGTTTCTTTTATTTTCAACTAGCAAAAATTCTTGCTCCAATTTTTGTAAAATGTTTTTTGTTTTTATTTTTCCGCTCCAACTCGGAGCAGAACTAAATGTATCATTATCTTCGAAGCGACTTTCCGGCGATATCCCTTAATTTTAATGCTTGTACTTCACTCCCAAATCTCAAAAGTTTAGGGCCTATTCGCGTACATACCCATATTGTTAATAACTGACTATACTTTTTCCCTGACTATGTACATACATAGTTATTGAAATTAACTGGATCAAGATTATATAGCAAAAGTGATAAGCTATAAGGAAGAAAAAAAAACTTTAACATTTCTCTTTATACGCATAGTAGAATCATGCCCATGTGTTCGTTTTAGTCATGGAAATAGTAAAACTACGATATTTTCAGAGGGGCGGCATAATTTGATGATTGAAAGTTAAATGGCGGTTCATATTTTTTTTAAATATTATAATTTATTAAACTTGCCGCAAAAATGATTTTCTACGAGAACACAGCCGGTGGTTTCTACAGCATAGCACAGCGCACTTCATCACTATAAATTCAAGACGCCAGAATCTCAATAATATAAAATGTCTTCCGTAAAACAAATATTCAATAATTTTTTACTATTCCTAAACCTAAATAACTTTGTATTAGTTCTTTATAAGATAAATCACTAAAAAAAATGGACTTATTTTCCTGCAATAGGAAATGTCGAACTGATACAAAATAAGGCAAAGTTGTCTTGTCACCCCCGCTTCCACCAACCCATCCTATGTGGACAAGTACAAATACACGTATATGAATTTTATACATTATAGGCAAACAATTTCTCGAAATTTTGCTTTTGCGACGAATTCTCGAAGAAGTAAAAAGTAGGAAAGAAATAGTTTCGAAAGTAAATAAAATCCATCATTTGAGAATACTTAGCTTTTCCAAGATGAACTCGAAGTTTGGACTTAAAACAATTTGCTGATCTGATTTTTTGATAATCTTTCGATAATTTTTCGAAATTTTACTTACTCTCAAGAGTCAAGTAGAAATTGTAAATTCTGAGAATTTATTCCGTTGCGAAATTCATGCGCATTTCCGAATATTCATTCATTTCTGACTGACTCTCGACGATAGTGGTGCTTTTTATCAGATGTTAAATGATATTATTTTTGTCAGCAAAAATCATGCTATCTCCTTAGAAAGCAACAACGATTTCCTTTAATTTTACTTCAAGAAAATAATAAATGAAGTCATTATGAAAATATTCTGTCTAAGGTGTGCAATAGGTAATAACTCGTTGACCCGTTTCGATATCGATTTATTTTTTCAAAGAAAACTTGGGTATATGAGGCTATTATATGCAACCCAATTACATTCAAAAAGTTCGAGATAATTTCGATAAAACGACTCGGAATCGAATCGTTTTTACGATTCGTTATAGCGTTCCATTTTTTTCGTTTTCCGATCGATGTCGAACCGAAAATGACTTCGAAATCGAAGTCTTAGTTCACCTTAACGAATCGTGTTCGATTCAATATCATATCGTAATGTTTGCTGGTAGCCTATCCTGATTTGATAAATAATCTAACGACTGGATATATGAGTGCTTCGGCCAAGGGGAAGAATATTTTGAATTTCTTTTATATTCGTTGGCGCTGTTTTCTTTAGCCAGCTTAAACATATTCACATACTCGCCTAATTTTTAATGATGATTGTCATGTTGGCTGATGATATGCTTTCGATAATCTATAGCAAAGATAAAATTAGAAAGATGTCGGTTGTTGTTTGTCCGCTAAATGCAATAATGTAGCCCAAGTTCATCGCACAGCGTCTTAAAATCTCTTTGATAACTGCAAAGAATATATTGTACTCGACGAATTGCTTGAAGGTTAGATAAGGTAAGGTAAGATAAGTAAGGCCAGATACTGCAGTCAAGTATTTTTCGAGCTCTTTGTGATTAGATTGATCTCATCACTAAACAGACAAAAACTTAAATACATATACGGCTAAATATTTCTGTCTTATTTCTAGCAGAGCTTGCCGACTCAATGCCACTGTGAATGGCTGTGGAGTGTAAAGTCCTGTTTTATTTTTTTTTTTTTACTTTTGGCAATACAAGCATTACAATTTCGTACGAAAAATTTGTTATTACACACCTTCAGTTAAGGATCCAAAATCTCTTCGGAATACGAAGCATTGCAAGCTTTGTGTGGCATTAAAGGTTTTATACCCATTTTCTTAGATTGTAGTAACGCGCACCAACTATCTCGACTATTGAATGCCAATGAGTACTTATATTCGCCGAATTATGCATCATCTAGATAGACGTATTCTTTTCGTATCTTAACTTTAATGAAAAATTCTGTCTAGGGTCCATTAGCAAATTATAGTAGAGTTTACAAGGAGTAAATGAGAAATGCAAATCTGTTTCTGCATAGCAACGTATATCTGTTGATACATTTCTTCTGTATCAGATGAAAATATGAACTGATATATGTGGCTATTCAAAATAATGATGTTACATTGTTTCCCAATTTACCACTTATGTGCAACAAGTCAGTAGGAGATATGCAGGAGTCATGATGCTTAAGACCTCGTTTATCTTATTTGTGACGCTGATTGTTTTCAGAACAGAAATTGCTTTTTTTTTCCCTAAATTTAACACAGAGTTTTAATAACACTAAAAGACCTGGACTCGCTTAAGTCACTAGATGCAGACTTTGATGGCATATTCATATTTAACGGACAACAGCTTTACGAGTTTTGAAACATATTTCTCCCAAACTGTAATTCATAGGTTTCATCCAGACCTGTAAAATTCCACGTACAAGTACCAGTACCTGGATTTGAAATATTTTAAGTACAAGTACGGTACTGGTACTTAAAAGCATTTCAAATACAAGTCCCGGTACTGGAACTTTAAAATTTTTCAAGTACTTAAGTACTTTACAGGTCTGGTTTCATCTAACAAGCAGTGCAAACCCAATTTAGTTTGTTGCGCTACTAGAAATCCATACGAACCTTGACGAATCCAATTCAACAGAATTTTAACATACACATAAACGTCAAAGTTACATCCACAGATGAAAAAGAGTAAAACTTGGGATCAGCGAATACTGTTCCTGCAATAAATGGAACTCTTCCTGTAATTTATTGAAAAATTAAGAAAAACACTTGTCCATGTAGTCAAAACTCGAGCCATAATTGCTATCCACGGTGGATCTGACGATGGACATAATATTAGTATACGCCAGGAGCCCGACGATACAAACGTAAAACCACCTACTCCTAACATAGACAACTGAATTCCTTTTTTGGCTAATTTTATACAGGTTTACAAGGGAGAATGTAATAAAAAGTCTTAAATTGTAGGTTCCCGTGGGGCGACCGGTAGATCTGTTGGAAATACTATAATTATGATAATAAATACAATTTTCACCAACTTTGAAGCAACTACTACTTGTTAATAAGTTCAGAGTTGATAAGTTATAGGGCGATCCATAAGATCCAAGAAATTTTAAGGTGTATCACAAAATATTAGTCAGATCTAAAAATGCATACTAGTTTTTTTGAGGATATTATATGTATAATATATGAAGAATTACACATATGATTAAACTTAGAATTGATGCACTGTTAAGTATTTTAAGTGATATTCAGCAACTTAAACAGAAATTCAGGAATTAACAATTTCATTATTTTACCTTATATCACGACACAGCATTCTGCGTTTTCAGGACTTTGCGCTTTCAGAATATTTTTCGCAGAATTTAAATGATTCCCCATAGAGAGGTCAAGGTTTGTCCAACCCTCGAGGATTATACTGAATAAGCTTACATTTGCAAAGATGCCGGTAATCAAGTTAGTCTTAATGGGATATTTAGCACTCACACTCTGCACTCATGTGCCAACTTATATAGCACAACTTTCGCGTTCCGTGATTTTTGAACAGAACAGCAGAACAACTCTTGTTCGTATACCCTAGAAGATGAAATCATCGGATATATTACGCATAATATCAAAAGTTATTTTGATTTTACCATGTCGATCTGTCCATCCGTCCATCAGTCTATCCGTCCATTCGTCTTTCCTCTCGAAAACGTGTTTACATAGAAAATGCAAATTTTTCATACGGGTTTTTCAAAACAAAATGTATAATAATTAGAAAATGGGACAAATCGGGCAACTCCTACGTAGAGTTGCCTTCAAAAGTTTCACTTTTCGTTATATATACTTTGGCACTAATTCCGGTAACCCGTTATTGGTGTTGCCATACAAAAATTAAGGTCTTTTTTACGCATTCTGTGAAAAGAATCAGTCCAAAACATTTTTATTGTACTCAAATTTTCAGAATATAATATCCCATGAAATTGGTTATAGTCGAATCGTTCTAGAAATAGACGCGAAAAACTATTTTAGTAATCAAACTTGCAGTGAAGGGTGTGAAGGGCTCATCTAGTGAAAAGTAGTGTCTTTTACCAATTCCAATTTTTTTACTCTAAAGCCTAAACGAATGAAGTTGATGTGAAGGCACAGTATAAGCTTATGTTAGGAAGGATTTAAGGATGATGATTGAATAATGGAAGTCAATAAAAAGTATCTATTCCAAGCAGATTATTGATTGCTTTTGAGATTAAAATAAAGTCATACAACTTTTCTGCCCATATATATACTTACATATGCACCTATATATACATTTAGACCAATATTCAAAAATCCATTCATCCGACAAGAGATTTTACACATTCTCTATCTCTCTCCACATGCATTGCAGTGAAATAAAAATGTTTGCAAAAAAGTGTTTCTCAATAGCGGCATTACGCACGCTCTAAATTCAATATTATCTCATATAAATCACTTTAAGCTACATATTATATACATATGTGGATCGGAGTGTAGTATATTATATCCGAAATCGAGTAAAGTAAATTCCGTTCACCTGGTTTGCTACATATACTGCACCATCGAACGTGCACACATGTGCTCTTTCTGGTTTTAGCGGCAGGATGGCATGAAACCTGGGGAAAACATTAATCAAGCTGCTACTCATTATAGCTTCGAGGCGCTATCGAAAAACTAGAAATCTCGGCTTAAGTCAATCAGTGGAAGTCGTGGGATGTGAAATTATTAACTCCAGCTGCGCATGCTTCTTTCGATTATAATTCGCATTTATGCGGGATTGAATCATGACTATGATGTACAGCGTCAATTCAAATTTTGATCATTATAACCAGCACAGAGATCTATGAAAGAGGCAGTCGTTCTCTCAGTATAATGAAAGAAAAATGAAAATTTGTTTTCGAAAATGTTTTAATTGTATATTTGAAATTTTAATGTGGAAAAACATTTTGAATTATAGCCGCACGGTGCTGAATAAATCATCCGAAAATCGAATTTATAACCGATATAATTGGTAGGTGGATAGTTTTTATGTTTGTGTCGTTTAACTATGATTATTTTAGTTATTAAGAGATTAAAAGTAGCATCTATATATCTTTGAGCAATAACTGAAATACCTTAGCTAATCAAAAAATGCATTATACCTGTTGAATAGTCTTCATTTCTTATATTTGTCATCTAAAATTAAAATTTATAAACTTTAAACGATTTCTTTCACAAAGTTCTTCAGCTCCTATAACTACTGACATAATTCCAAATTTAATTCTGCTTTACCGATCAAGCAATTATAGTAAAAGCTATTGGCCAATCTAATTGTTCAACAAGATGTCTTAATTTTTAACTATGTTAACTGAATTCAGTTAACATCATCCCTAATTTATGATCGTCATATTATTTGAGCTGTTTGGCATGAATTTAATTTCAAAAACGCCGCCAAAATTACCTAATATTAATGGACTCATATCATAACGTTTATAAGGATTTTCGAACAAAACAAAAACTTCCTATATATATAAGGACCCATATATGAAGAGCATATCTTGCTCTATCATTTAAAAATAATTTTTATGACCATATTCATTTAAAATCTTTTATAACATCTGATGGAACGTTGTTTTTTGTTCATTTTATTCTACATAATTTTTATTTCTTCAAGAGTGTTAATTTAGATAATAAAATGCAAGTAACGCTTAATTGCATATTAATTAAATTTTACAAAATGAAGGGAAGACTGAACTTTTAGGTAGTAAAAATTATTTTTTAATTATTGTTTGGCATTAGTCACAACAAATCCTCTTCTTATGTAATATAGATGAAAATGACTACTTGTTGCAATATCTTGATACTTTTCCTATCCTGTCGGAAATTCGTATTTAACAATTTAATTATTTGTGGAACGAATGTGCAGAATGTTTCCCATAACTTAAATTTAATTGCTTATTACACTTGGCATTGAATCTGTTTTTTTTATGCTAATATCGCATCAATAATACTTAAATAGCCATAAAAATTAAATTTTCAAAAGGTAACGACGGTGGACAAAAATTGACATAACCTGTGTTTATCAAATTTAGTCTCATCGAAGAGTGGTTTATTTGTCGTCGGCCCGGTTTTGTAAGGAGCATAAACAGCTGTTAGAACTAGCTGTCTATGTCGAATCACCACTTGACAACTAGTGACAGAAAAATGTATTCCGACAGACTTAGAAAGGCGAGAGAAAATATTTACGCGAATGGATCGTTAAGTTATACGAAGTCTATCAGAAATAAATTATCAAAAAACCATCTAATTTTTTAGTATACCTATAAAGGTAAAAAATTATATTTTTATTAATTGCACGAAAGTTAGAGAAATGAATGATGCCTTCAGAAGCAGGGAACAAAATCAATTCATGCAATGTTTTGGATAAAGGGTGAAAAGCTTCCATACTCCTGCACCGATCTTTAATAGATCATACAAAAAAACTCATACAAATTAAAATCGCTAAAGGAGTTTCGTATCAGCAAGTACTTAATACTCTTCAGTACAGCTCGCTCTTGCATTTGTTATCAATATTTTTAAATTAATAACATTTTTGTACGAAAAGTCTTTTTTATTTTTCTGTATCATACAAATTGAATCCCTTTAATATACCTACCAAATCCTCTTTAAAACTCTCCCCTTTAAATATTGTATAAAAAACTAATTAAGATGTTGTTGAAATTTTTACATTTCCTACCAAAATGTTCAGTTAAGAATTCGTGAGACTCAATTAATAAAACAAAAATTTTTATCATTCCACATATATATACAGTTTCCATTTTTATTTGTCAATAAGATATTTAATTTCTTAAAATCAAAAATTTTGCCATCTTGTGGATCTTATACACCTAAATGTTGCCCAGAATTTTTTCAAAAGTTTGATGACAAAATATTTATTCAAACTGACACATTGGCATCATCATGAAAAAAAATTCAGTTTACTATATTAATGTCATTCATATAACAAAAACTTGTCCACTGCATTCTGTTAACCTCACTAAGGGTATGAAAATCAATTTGCTTGAAGAATTTCAAAGGAAGACAAAATTGTATCATAATTATTTATGCCCACCATCGATATATTGCATCTTAGTAGAAGTTTTTGAGGCAGATTTCTAATAACTAAGTCCATCAATGATGCTTTGATAAAACTTGGTTGGGGCTACATAAACATTGTCCTAGATGAAAAGTGAACGCACTTTTCCTTTGTTATTTCACTGTTATCTAACGGGTCATGATCGAACATATCATGACTGGTTCCTCACAGTTCACTCTTTTGATATACATGGGTTGCCAAATTATTAGGGACACTTTGAAAAAGTTAATTTTCTCTGGTTATATTAAAAAATAAAATTGATAAAAATTGTGTTCTAATATATAGAAGTTATTTTTAATTCTTTATAGGTTTAGTTTAGAACAAGAAAACAGCATGTCAGCTATTGGTATTTATTTAATTTTCCATAATGACTTTTAAATTACAAAATCCGGAAAAACTACTAATATTTCGTTATCCCTCCTTTTGCCGCAATTACGTCTCCTAGGCATCGGGGCATACTCTCAGTGCACCTTTTTGCATATTCTTTTAATTCTGGAGAGTGTTGCCATACATGTAGTAGCTTTACGAAAAGTTGTCGCTTATTTGTAATAAGTCCCTTCGGTACTTCCCTCTTTGCTAGCTCCCACAGGTTATGGGAGTCATGTTAGGGGAACTACCTATGGCCATGGCGAAATACTGACATTTTTTCAACCTAAAATGCAGTAATGTCTTTGGTTTTATAATATAGGGCTGAGTCGGGCATAAATACGTAATCCTCATCAGCAGGGACCCATTCAGCGACCTGAAGTAACAGTTGATTTTATTTTCGAGGACACTCTTGTACTGGTCTTGCCTCTTATTGTCCCCTTTACGATGAACAGGTGTCCCATACCCTTCGTGAATATTACCAACCACACCACAACACTTGGTGAGTGTGTTTCACCTCTCTCTACGAGGCACTCAGGATGTAATTTCTCTCCGGGGTGTCGTCGCACAAGCGAACTTTTATCTTATAAGATTTGGAAGGCTGACTCGCAGAGAAGCAGACCTAAGAGATATTAATAAAATCATGAAAAAGTCGTTATTCAGAAATACTACACAATAATAAATCATCCTTATTCGACTCCAGTCCTCAACAGTCATATTCCTGTGTGCTCGAGCCCATTCCAGTCTCTTTTGTTTTTTATTACATCAGTCAGACGTGGATTTTCTGCTGGCTAATGGGAAATCAGGTTCTCTTTAGCCCACCGCCTCTGGGCTATCCTCTTAGGGACCTTAATTACCTCATCGTTGATCATGGTTGTTACACAAGCCATACTCTTTCTCCGATGCTCAACACCAAGGTCCCTGATTTTACGGTCATCACAAGGTGTGGTGATCCATTTTTACCCACATACGGCTCGCTTTCAGGGCCATATTATCGTCGGTTTTTTTCCTTATTCTTTTAACCACCGATTTCGAAACACCTGTATTTGATGATATCTGCCAGTAATGGTGCGCTTACTTGTGCACATTTTGTCAGAGAAATGTCTTTACCTTTTCCCATACTGAAAAAACCAACAATGCCTAAAGCATAATTTGTAAAAACAAACATTAATATTGACATAAAAATTAGCAAAAATAATACAATATCAAACAAAACTTAGGTTTATATAACTTTCCACTGCTAAAACTGTAAAATTTTGCTTTTAAAATTGAATTTTTAATTTAACTTGATCACACGTTTTAACTTGCAAAGTAACCTTCATTTTGGCAGATAAGACACAATACAAGTGTTGCCAGATTTCAAAACATCTTTCTATATCTATCGGCAATAAGAACAAGACAAGAAAACACGCAGGAACAAATGTATTTGGTCATTAAATACATTTAAACGTAGAAAGTTCAGAAAAATCGAACTGTCACTAATAATATGGAAAGCCACTGTAATATCAGCCCTGTTGACACCGTCATAACGTGAACAATATTATCTAATTAGGAAATTCAAAGAAAAGTAATTATTTCAACCCGAAGTATAAATCCCAGTTGAAATTTCTAAACACAAGGTTTTAAAAAATTATGCTGAAAGGATGACTACTCAGAGGAAACATGGAACTGGTGCGGTGCGAAACAGTTGGCTGGAAGAACATAGGAAAAGAGAAAAAGGTAAGGACATCTACAAGAGGAACCCCAACCTTTCCATCAAAGATGTGCCCGTAAAAATGGAAATATCAAAGTCAACAGCACACAAGATGAAAAAAGGACACATTCAAACTCCTTTAAAGTTTTGTCGCCGCCCGACAGAAGTGAAGAAAATAAAAAAATCTGTAAAACGCGTGCAAAAAAACTTTACTCCGATCTTTTGACAAAATATTCTTGTTGTATTCTCGACAACGAAACATACTGCTAATGAGACTTCTAACAGAGCTTCCTGGACAAACTTTACACATTTCCACTCATCGAGCGGGAGTCCCTAAACAGTTTAAAGTTGGAAGGATGTCCAAATTGCCATCAAAATTTCTCATTTGGCAAGCTATTTGCACATGCCGTTTAAAATCAAACCCTTTCATTGCAAAAGGGAGTATTAACAGCGATGTGTACATCAAGGAATGCTTGAAAAAATACTTCTCCCTTTCTTGAAGTCACATGGACTTTCTGTTTTATTTTAGCCTGATCTCTATACATGCCACTAAGTAAAAGGACATTGGAATTTTATGAGACAAATTTAATCAATCTTGCTTCAAAATACGCCAACTTGCCTAATTGCCTGGAGCTACGTTTTATTGAAAAATACTGGGTACATATGAAGCAGAAATTAAAGAGAACAAATAAACCGACCAGAAACATCGCCGATTTCAGAAAATGGTACATCCGTGTTATACAGCAGCTGAAGTCAAGTTATGTAACAAATTTGATGGCAGGCCTAAAAAAATGCGTCAATTTTAGCCTTACTAAAAATGCAAGTATTAACGATTTACAGTTACAATATATAGTTATATTCGCATTAGTGAAATTAATTTACCAAAATATTTCAATAGTCCAGAGTTATACAATTTTTTTCAACGTCCACTTTTCATCTGGGACAGTCTTTATATGTATTATTCTTTTCTTACAGCAGTTTTTTGCTT